>CM070615.1:0-7500 GCA_036346395.1 Hsuehochloa calcarea | reverse complement strand
TAGGGTTTAGTTTAGGTTTAGGGTTTAGGGTTTAGGGTTTAGGGTTTAGGGTTTAGGGTTTAGGGTTTAGGGTTTAGGGTTTAGGGTTTTAGGGTTTAGGGTTTAGGGTTTAGGGTTTAGGGTTTAGGGTTTAGGGTTTAGGGTTTAGGGTTTAGGGTTTAGGGTTTAGGGTTTAGGGTTTAGGGTTTAGGGTTTAGGGTTTAGGGTTTAGGGTTTAGGGTTTAGGGTTTAGGGTTTAGGGTTTAGGGTTTAGGGTTTAGGGTTTAGGGTTTAAAGGGTTTAGGGTTTAGGGTTTAGGGTTTTTAGGGTTTAGGGTTTAGGGTTTAGGGTTTAGGGTTTAAAGGTTTAAATTTAAATTTAAAATTTAAAATTTAGGGTTTAGGGTTTAGGGTTTAGGGTTTAAATTTAAAATTTAAAATTAGGGTTTAAAATTTAAAATTTAGGGTTTAAAATTTAAATTTAAAATTTTTAAATTTTAGGGTTTAAATTTTAATTTAAATTTTAGGGTTTAGGGTTTAGGGTTTAGGGTTTAGGGTTTAGGGTTTAGGGTTTAGGGTTTAGGGTTTAGGGTTTTAGGGTTTAGGGTTTAGGGTTTAGGGTTTTAGGGTTTAGGGTTTAGGGTTTAGGGTTTAGGGTTTAGGGTTTAGGGTTTAGGGTTTAGGGTTTAGGGTTTAGGGTTTAGGGTTTAGGGTTTAGGGTTTAGGGTTTAGGGTTTAGGGTTTAGGGTTTAGGGTTTAGGGTTTAGGGTTTAGGGTTTAGGGTTTAGGGTTTAGGGTTTAGGGTTTAGGGTTTAGGGTTTAGGGTTTAGGGTTTAGGGTTTAGGGTTTAGGGTTTAGGGTTTAGGGTTTAGGGTTTAGGGTTTAGGGTTTAGGGTTTAGGGTTTAGGGTTTAGGGTTTAGGGTTTAGGGTTTAGGGTTTAGGGTTTAGGGTTTAGGGTTTAGGGTTTAGGGTTTAGGGTTTAGGGTTTAGGGTTTAGGGTTTAGGGTTTAGGGTTTAGGGTTTAGGGTTTAGGGTTTAGGGTTTAGGGTTTAGGGTTTAGGGTTAGGGTTTAGGGTTTAGGGTTTAGGGTTTAGGGTTTAGGGTTTAGGGTTTAGGGTTTAGGGTTTAGGGTTTAGGGTTTAGGGTTTAGGGTTTAGGGTTTAGGGTTTAGGGTTTAGGGTTTTAGGGTTTAGGGTTTAGGGTTTTTTAGGGTTTAGGGTTTAGGGTTTAGGGTTTAGGGTTTAGGGTTTAGGGTTTAGGGTTTAGGGTTTAGGGTTTAGGGTTTAGGGTTTAAGGGTTAGGGTTTAGGGTTTAGGGTTTAGGGTTTAGGGTTTAAGTTTAGGTTTAAGGTTTAGGGTTTAAATTTAGGGTTTAAGGTTTAGGGTTTAAAATTTAAAATTTAAAATTAAGTTTAGGGTTTAGGGTTTAGGGTTTAAATTTAGGGTTTAAGGTTTGAGTTTAAAATTTAAAGTTTAAAATTTAAAATTTAGGGTTTAAATTTAGGGTTTAGGGTTTAAAATTTAAAATTTAAAATTTAAATTTAAATTTAAAATTTAAATTTAAAATTTAAAATTTAAATTTAAAATTTAAAATTTAAATTTAAATTTAAATTTAAATTTAAAATTTAAAATTTAAAATTTAAAATTTAAAATTTAAATTTAAAATTTAGGGTTTAAAATTTAAATTTAGGGTTTAAATTTAGGGTTTAAATTTAAAATTTAAAATTTAAAGGTTTAAAGTTTAAATTTTAAATTTAGGGTTTAAATTTAAGGGTTAAAAAAGTTTAAAAGGTTTAGTTTAGTTGGTTTAAGTTTAAGGTTTAAATTTAAAGTTTAAAATTTAAGTTTTAAATTTGAAATTTAAGTTTTTGGGTTTTAGGGTTTAAATTTTAAATTTAAAGGTTTAAAATTTAAAATTTAAAATTTAAATTTAAAATTTAAAGTTAGGGGTTAAAATTTAAAATTTAAATTTAAAATTTAAAATTTAAAATTTAGGGTTTAAATTTAAATTTAAATTTAAATTTAAAATTTAAAATTAAAATTTAAAATTTAAAATTTAAATTTAAATTTAAAATTTAAAATTTAAAATTTAAAATTTTAAATTTAAAATTTAAATTTAAAATTTAAAATTTAAAATTTAAAATTTAAAATTTAAAATTTAAATTTAAAATTTAAAATTTAAATTTAAAATTTAAATTTAAATTTAAAATTTAAATTTAAATTTAAAATTTGAGTTTAAAGTTTAGGGTTTGGGTTTTAGGGTTTAAAATTTAGGGTTTAAGGTTTAGGGTTTAAGGTTTAAGGGTTTTAGAGTTTAGGGTTTAAAATTTAAAATTTAGGGTTTAGGGTTTAAAGTTTAAATTTAAAATTTAAAATTTAGGGTTAAAATTTAAATTTAAAGGTTTAAATTTAAAATTTAAATTTAAAAGTTTAAAATTTAAATTTAAATTTAAAATTTAAAATTTAAAATTTAAAATTTAAATTTAAAATTTAAATTTAATTTAAAATTTAAAATTTAAATTTAAAATTTAAAATTTAAAATTTAAATTTAAAATTTAAATTTAAAATTTAAATTTAAATTTAAAATTAAATTTAAAATTTAAATTTAAAATTTAAAATTTAAATTTAAAATTTAAATTTAAATTTAAAATTTAAAATTTAAATTTAAATTTAAAATTTAAATTTAAAATTTAAATTTAAATTTAAATTTAAATTTTAATTTAAATTTAGGGTTTAGGGTTTAAGTTTAGGGTTTAAAAGTTTAGGGTTTAAAGGTTTAGGGTTTAGGGTTTAGGTTTGAGGGTTTGAGGTTTAAATTTTAAGGGTTAAATTTAGGGTTTAAATTTTAGGGTTTAGTTTGAGGTTTAGGGTTTTTTAATTTAAATTTGAGGGTTTAGGGTTTAGGGTTTAAAGGTTTAGGAGTTTAGGGTTTAAGGGTTTAAGGTTTAAGGGGTTTAAAATTTAGGTTTAAAATTTAAGGTTTAAGTTTAGGGTTTAAGGTTTAAGGGTTTAAAATTTAGGGTTTTTAAATTTAATTTTTAAATTTAAAATTTAAAATTTAGGGTTTAGGGTTTAAAATTTAAATTTTAAAATTTAAATTTAAAATTTAAAGTTTAAAATTTAAATTTAAAATTTAAATTTAGGGTTTTTAAAATTTAAATTTAGGGTTTAATTTAGGGTTTAGGGTTTAAGGTTTAAGGTTAAGGTTTAGGGTTTTAAGGTTTAGTTTAGGGTTTAGGTTTAGGTTTTTTAGGGTTTTGAATTTTTTAAAGATTTGAGTTTAAAGGTTTAGTTTAAGTTTAATTTTTTAAGGTTTTTAAATTTTAAGGTTTAAGGGTTTAAATTTTAGGGTTTAAATTTAAAATTTAAATTTAAAATTTAAGGGTTTAAAAGTTTAAAATTTAAAATTTTAAAATTTAAATTTAAATTTAAATTTAAAATTTAAAATTTAAAATTTTTAAAATTTAAAATTTAAAATTTAAATTTAAAATTTAAATTTAAAATTTAAATTTAAAAGTTTAAATTTAAAATTTAAAATTTAAAATTTAAATTTAAATTTAAAATTTAATTTAAATTTTAAATTTAAATTTAAAATTTAAAGGGTTAAAATTTAAAATTTAAAATTTAAAGTTTAGGGTTTAAGGTTTAGGGTTTAGGGTTTAAGGTTTAGGGTTTGAGTTTAAAGAGTTTTAGGGTTTAGGGTTTAGGGTTTAGGGTTTAATTTAGTTTTGGAGTTTAAGTTTAAGGGTTTAAGGTTTGAGGGTTTAGGTTTGGGTTTAGGGTTTAAGGTTTAAAATTTAGGTTTAGTTTGGGTTTAAGGTTTAGGGTTTAAAGGTTTAGTTTTTAGGGTTTAGTTTTAAGTTTAGGGTTTAAAGGTTAAAGTTTAAAATTTAATTTAAAATTTAAATTTAAAGGTTTAAAATTTAAAGGTTTAAAATTTAAAATTTAAAATTTGAGTTTAAATTTAAGTTTAAAATTTTAAGGTTTAAAATTTAAATTTAAGGTTTGGGTTTAAAAATTTAAAATTTAAATTTAAAATTTAATTTTAAAATTTAAATTTAAATTTAAAATTTAAGGGTTTAAATTTAAAATTTAAAATTTAAAAGTTTAGGGTTTAAAATTTAAATTTAAATTTAAATTTAAATTTAAAATTTAAATTTAAATTTAAAATTTAAAATTTAAATTTAAATTTAAAGGGTTTAAAATTTAAAGGTTTAAAATTTAAAAGTTTAGAATTTAAAGGTTTAAATTTTTAAGTTTGAGGTTTAGGGTTTTAAGGGTTTAAGGTTTAGGGTTTAGGTTTTAGGGTTAAGTTTAGGGTTTAAGGTTTTGATTTGGTTTAGGGTTTGGGTTTAAGGGTTTAGGGTTTGGAGTTTTAGTTTTTAGTTTGAATTTAAGTTTAGTTTAAATTTAAGTTTAGTTTAAGGTTTAGGGTTTAAATTTAAAGTTTAGGTTTTAGGTTTTAAATTTTAAGGTTTAAAATTTAAAATTTAAATTTAAATTTAATTTATTTAAAGTTTAAAGGTTTAAATTTAAATTTAAATTTAAAATTTAAGGTTTAAATTTAAAATTTAAATTTAAAATTTAAATTTAAATTTAAAATTTAAATTTAAAATTTAAATTTAAAATTTAAATTTAAAATTTAAATTTAAAATTTAAATTTAAAATTTAAATTTAAAATTTAAAATTTAAAATTTAAATTTAAAATTTAAATTTAAAATTTAAAATTTAGGTTTAAAATTTAAATTTGGGTTTAATTTAAATTTAGGGTTTAAATTTGAGGTTTAAGGTTTAGGTTTAGGGTTAAGGGTTTAGGGTTTAGTTTGAAATTTAGGTTTAATTTGAGTTTAGGTTTTAAAGGTTTAGGGTTTAAAAGTTTTAGGTTTAAGGTTTAAAGTTTAAGGGTTAAGTTTAGGGTTTAGGGTTTTTTAGGGTTTAGGGTTTAGGGTTTAGGGTTTAGGGTTTTAGGAGTTTAGGGTTTGAGGTTTGAGGTTTAGGGTTTAGGGTTTAGGGTTTAGGGTTTAGGGTTTTAGGGTTTAGGGTTTTTAGGGATTTAGGGTTTAAGTTTAAGGGTTTAGGGTTTAGGGTTTTAGGGTTTGAGGGGTTTAGGGTTTAGGGTTTAAGGTTTAGGGTTTAGGAATTTAAGGTTTAAAGTTTAGTTTTGAGGTTGAGTTAGGTTTAAAGTTTAGGGTTTGAGGTTTTAGGGTTTAGGGTTTAAAGTTTAAATTTAGGGTTTAGGAGTTTAAGGTTAAAATTTAGGAGTTTAAAATTTAGGGTTTAGGGTTTAGGAGTTTAGGGTTTAAAATTTAGGGTTTAAAAGTTTAAATTTAGGGTTTTTTGGGTTTGAGGTTTAGGGTTTAGGGTTTAAAGTTTGGGTTTAGGTTTAAATTTAGGAGTTTAAGTTGGTTTAGGTTTAGTTTTAAAGTTTAAAGTTTAATTTAATTTTAAAATTTAAATTTAAGTTTATTTAAAATTTAAAAGTTTAAAATTTAAAATTTAAATTTAAAATTTAAATTTAAATTTAAATTTAAATTTAAAATTTAAATTTAAAAATTTAAATTTAAATTTAAAATTTAAAATTTAAATTTAAATTTAAAATTTAAAATTTAAAATTTAAATTTAAAATTTAAATTTAAATTTAAATTTAAATTTAAAAGTTTTAAAATTTAAAATTTAAATTTAAAATTTAAAATTTAAAATTTAAATTTGAGTTTAAAATTTAAATTTTAAAAATTTAAATTTAAATTTAAAAGGTTTAAAAGTTTAAATTTAAAAGGTTAAATTTAAAATTTAAATTTAAAATTTAAATTTAAATTTAAATTTAGTTTAAAGGTTTTAAGGTTTAAAATTTAAGGTTTAAGTTTAAGTTTAGTTTAAATTTAAGGTTTAGGAATTTAGGTTTAGTTTAAGTTTGAGTTTAGGTTTAGGGTTTGAAATTTGAGTTTAAGTTTGATTTAGGGTTTGGTTTAAAGGTTTAAAATTTGAAATTTAAAATTTAAGGTTTAAGATTTGAAATTTGAAATTTAAGTTTAAAGGTTTAAAGGTTAGTTTAGTTTAAATTTAGAGTTTAGGTTTAAATTTAAGGTTTAAAATTTAAGTTTAATTTAAATTGAGGTTTAGGGTTTTAAGTTTAAATTTAGTTTGGGTTTAGGGTTTTAGTTTTGGGAGTTTAGGGTTTAGGGTTTTAGGGGTTTGAGTTTAGGTTTTAAGGTTTAGGGTTTAGGGTTTTTAGGGTTTAGGGTTTAGGGTTTAGGGTTTAGGGTTTGGGTTTAGGTTTTAGGAGTTTAAAGGGTTTAGGGTTTAGGGGTTTAAAGGTTTAGGGTTTAGGGTTTAGGAGTTTAAGGGTTTAGGGTTTAAGGTTTAGGAGTTTAAGGTTTAGGGTTTAGGGGTTTAGGGTTTAGGGTTTAGGGTTTAGGGTTTAGGGTTTAAGGTTTAAGGGTTTAGGGTTTAGGGTTTAGGGTTTATTTGAGTTTAGGGTTTAGGGTTTAGGGTTTAGGGTTTGGGGTTTTGAGGTTTAGGGTTTTAGGAGTTTAGGGTTTGAGTTTGGGGTTTAGGGTTTAGGGTTTAGGGTTTAGGGTTAAAGGTTTTAAGGTTTAGGGTTTAAATTTAAAGTTTTAGGTTAAATTTAAATTTAAGGGTTTAAATTTAAATTTAAAATTTAAAATTTAAATTTAAGGTTTAAAATTTAAATTTAAATTTAAATTTAAAATTTAAATTTAAATTTAAATTTAAAATTTAAAATTTAAATTTAGTTTAAAATTAAATTTAAAATTTAAAATTTAATTTAAATTTAAAATTTAAATTTAAATTTAAAATTTAAAATTTAAATTTAAATTTAAAATTTAAAATTTAAATTTAAAATTTTAAAATTTAAAATTTAAAATTTAAAATTTAAATTTAAAATTTAAAATTTAAAATTTAAAATTTAAAATTTTAAATTTAAATTTAAAATTTAAATTTAAAATTTAAAATTTAAAATTTAGGGTTTAAAATTTAGGGTTTAGGGTTTAGGGTTTAGGGTTTAAATTTAGGGTTTAAATTTAGGGTTTAAATTTAAGGTTTAGGGTTTAAAATTTTAGGGTTTAAAGTTTAGGGTTTTAAAGGTTTAAAGTTTAGGTTTTAGAGTTTAAGGTTTAAAAGGTTTTAAAGGTTTTAAATTTAAATTTAGGGTTTAAATTTAAGTTTAAGTTGGTTTGAGTTTAGTTTAAGGTTTAAGGTTTAAGGTTTAAGTTTAGGTTTAAGTTTAAGTTTGAGTTTAAGTTTAGGTTTAAAGTTTAAGTTTAAAATTTAAAATTTAAGGTTGAGTTTAAAATTTAAATTTAAAGTTTAAAATTTAAATTTAAATTTTAAAATTTAAAATTTAAATTTAAATTTAAATTTAATTTAGTTTAATTTGGTTTAAAATTTAAAATTTAAAATTTAAAATTTAAAATTTAAATTTAAAATTTAAAATTTAAGGTTTAAATTTAAAATTTAAATTTAAATTTAAAATTTAAATTTAAAATTAAAATTTAAATTTAAA